>JAULAV010003833.1:0-20825 GCA_030789695.1 Scilla litardierei
GCAGAAGTGCACATGGTTGCTAGTTCCTCACACGGGGGAAAGAAACGGAAAAATTGTTCGAAGTTTACTAACGAACATAATAAGCAACCTGAGTCTACCAAGAAACCCAAACACAAGGGTGGGCACAAGAAGTGGCACAAGAAGAAGGACTTGAAGAAGATCAAGTGTTTCAAGTGCAACAAGTTAGGTCACTATGCTCGTTCATGTACGAGTGGAGGTGATGAGGTAACTTGTAATAATACTAGTTACATATGTGTTTCTAGTTCAATATTTCTTGTAGAATCTAATCCCTTTTGGATAATTGATTCAGGTGCCACCGACCACATAGCAAGGGACAGACGGTCCTTCGTGGAGTATCACCGGATACCCCAAGGAACGAAGTGGATCTATGTAGGAAACAACACACGTGTTGAAGTGAAAGGCGTTGGGACTTGCAAGCTAGTCTTGGACAACGCCCGCACTATCTTACTACATGATGTCCTCTTCGCTCCACATATTCGAATGAATATTATATCTGTGGTCGTGTTAATGGGTCTTGGTTATAACTGGTTCTTTCAAAATTGTAAAGTGGACTTGTCTTGTAATAATACTCTAATTGGTTCTGGGTATGTATTTAAAGGATTTATTGTATTAAATACAATGTATGATTCCTCATTTAATAATGAAAATTTCCTTGTTGCAAATTCATCAAATTATGAATCAGATGTAATTTGTTGGCATGCAAGGCTTGGTCACATTGGACCAACACGAATGGATAGACTTGCCAAACGTGGCCTTCTATCCAATGTTTCAAAGGTCAAAATGTCGACTTGCGAACATTACCTTGTAGGGAAATCTTGTTGCAAGCCGTTTTGAACTGGCACAAGGGCCGAGGTTCCATTACAGCTCATCCATTCGGACATATGTGGTCCAATGAATGTCAAGACAAGACGCGTGAAGTCCTATATCATCACTTTTATTGATGACTTCACCCGATTCGGACATATCTATTTGATATCCCACAAAAGTGAAGCATTAACCTGCTTTAAAAACTATATGAGTTTAGTGGAAAATCAATTAGATCGTAAGATTAAGGTCTTGCGAACCGATAGGGGCGGTGAATATCAATCAACAAGTTTTAAAGAACTTTGTGATGAAAATGGCATAGTTCATCAGGTAACTATGCCTTATACTCCGCAACAAAATGTTGTTGCAGAAAAGAGGAATAGGACTTTAATGGAAATGGTCCGTTCAATGATGGCGCAAGCTAACTTGCCAATCACCTTTTGGGGTGATGCATTATTGATGGCAGCTTTCATCTTGAACCGAGTATCCTCGAAATCAGTTAGCTCCACTCCTTACGAGTTGTGGAACCAAAGGTCTCCTGACTTAAACATTTTGAAACCTTGGGGGTGTGCATCCTATGCACATATTTCCTCCCATAAGTATGGCAAACTTGGGCCACGGGGAAGGAAATGTATCTTTATACAATACGCAGAAAACTCCAAAGGTTATGTTTTCATTGGTCAGGAAGACAATGGAGGTCTAATTGAATTTTAGTCGAAAATGAGTTTCCAAGACAGGGCGAGATAAGTCAGGACTTATCTCTATTTGAGATTAATGATCAAGAAGGATTACCTCATTCGAGTGGGAGAATTCTTGGTGAAGAAGAAAATACGTTTCAACCATCACCAATGGATGATACGAATGATGCTAATCCTATTCCATACGGGAATATTAATACAAGTGGGAGCAATTCTAACGACATTCCAAGTGGGAGTGATATTAGAATTGATCTAAATTCGAGTCAACAAGGACTTGAAGAATCTCAAATACGACGTAGTAGTCGTACAAGGTTAGCTCCTCTAAGATTTGAGGATGAATTCCCACAAACCTTTATGACTTTACTACAAGAAGATGACGAGCCTGCTACTTTCAAACATGCCGTATCATGCCCTGCAAAAGACAAATGGATGGAAGCGATGAAGGAGGAATTAGAATCCATGAAAGTTAACCAAGTCTTGGACTTGGTTGATTTACCCAGAGGACGTAGAGCTATTGGGAACAAATGGGTTCTCAAGATCAAGCATAAGGCTGATGGCTCTATAGACAGATATAAAGCTCGCCTTGTCGTGAAAGGTTTTACACAACAGGAAGGGATAGACTACGAAGAGACATTCTCACTTGTTGTTCGTTTTACCTCGATTCGCCTGATTCTGGCTATGGTAGCTTGCTTAGACCTCGAATTACATCAAATGGATGTAAAGACTGCCTTTCTCAATGGAGAATTGGACGAGGAGATCTATATGGAACAACCAACAGGGTTCGTAAAAGAAGAAAACGAACATAAGGTTTGTAAACTTCGTAAGTCCATATATGGTCTTAAACAATCCTCAAGGCAATGGTATATACGATTTCAAGAAGTTGTCTTATCAAATGGTTTTACCATGCTTGATGAAGATAACTGTGTACATATCAAGAGAATTAAAAGCAAGTATGTTATCATGTCTCTATACGTAGATGACATTTTAATAGTCGAAAATGACAAGGGCTTTGTAATGGATATCAAGGCTTGGCTTTCATCAGTTTTTGAGATGAAAGACATGGGAGAAGCCGCATATATCCTTGGAGTTAAGATTTCAAGGAATCGTTCGAAGAAACTTCTTTCTCTTTCACAAGAGACTTATATAAAGAAGGTTCTAGAACGTTTTAATATGCAGGACTGCAAGTCCATTGATACTCCTATAAGCAAATGCGACAATTTATGTCTGAAATCGTGTCCAAAGAACCAAAAGGAAAAGGAAATTATGGAAAAAGTTCCATATTCCAGTGCAGTTGGTAGTCTTATGTACGCTATGATGTGTACAAGACCGGACATCTGTTTTGCTGTTGGAATGGTAAGTCGTTACCAATCCAATCCAGGGCAAGTACACTGGAAAGCGGTTAAGAGGATAATGCGGTATCTTAAAGGAACTGCGGACTATGCTTTATGCTATCAAGGAGATGCCTTGAGGCTCGAAGGCTACACTGATGCTGATTGGGCGGGTGATCTCGATGAGCGACGATCGACCTCAGGATATGTTTTTCTACTCGGATCTGGTGCAATATCCTGGAGTAGCAAGAAACAATCCTGCATCGCACGTTCAACTATGGAAGCCGAGTTTGTAGCATTTAGCATGGCAGTCCAAGAGGCTGTTTGGCTTAGGAAATTCTTAGACATGCTAATTGATGCAAGTGACTCAGGTGTTGTACCAATACACAGTGACAGTCAAGCATCTATAGCCTATGTCAAAGATCCTAAATTCTATTGTAAGACCAAACACATTGATATCCTCTACAAATTTGCAAAAGACTATGATAAGACCAAGAAGGTAGACATAAGGTACATATCTACGCATGAGATGATAGCGGATCCGCTTACGAAGGCAATCCCCAGAGATGTGTTTTACAAACACTTATCATCTCAAGGATTGCGTAAGAGCTGAGTTGTACCAATGTAAATTCACATGTCTGTAAAAGATCAAATTTAATAAAAGAATAAGTTCTTTTCAACATTGCACATGAGTTTCTAGCAAATGTTTGTGTACATTTTTAAAATCTCAGCTATATTTTCTAGTATGTCGGACAGATTGAGGTTGGCTCTCTCACATGAGCAACCGCCTTTATTATATCAGATGGATAAAATAAAGATGAGACCTGTTTAAAGTCAAAATCGTCAGACGGATGATTCAGAGTCATGACTTAAACAAAATGGTCGTATGAAAGATCTGCATCATATGGATGCTTACAAAAGATCTAAGAGGATTCTTAAATCATATCTGTCTTATGCGGGATGTGGGTCCAGAAGATTATTTGAGTAGTAAAAGGGACTCAAAATCAGACATTGTGGTGTCTGATCATCATCCTTACAACATCATTAAGACATACGCTCCCTGGGAAAGGAGTGATGTTGTAATACGTATTCATACTACGTATGCATTTGACCATTGGGTTAGAATAGTAATTGTGTTTACTATTATGTGAGACCCAAAGACCACATGGGTCTTAACTCGTTACCCTTATGGACTCTAATTGGTTTCTTTAGATTTGACTGGGTGATTGCTATCTTAGCATGTTGCTTATGGACTATAGTCAATTCGGTCCGGCGGGGCATGTTAGAAAAGCAAGTCAAGTCAAGATCGAAAGGATCGCAAGAAGAGGAAGATTAATTTCATACTCACATTTGGACTTTAGAGATTCAAAGCTGGCCAGCCAATTGTAATCCAGATAGGATTCAATTATTGAATATAAAGTATAAGAAATGTGAAGAAATAATCTAGGGTAAAGCATGCGTTGATCTACTCAACTTTGCACCTCGAGGAGTGTTGTGTATCTCTAACAAGTGCACAACAGCGGACTCTATGCGCATGACGGTCACATGGTCTATTTGTCGGTATGATAAACAGAAGAGCTAAAGGAAAATATGTTTCCTTACAATCCCCTCAAGTGTGAGTGGGAGATGTTAGATATGGAAGACATATATACACCCACGAGGGGATGTATGAGGGCCTAAGGACCTCAGATGTCACGTGCACCAAAGCATGCGTGAAGGGAACCTTTTCTCGTGTGAAAAGGACCACTCGATAAGTGGAAAAAGTCACTTTATAAGTGCATAAAGGCACTTGATAAGTGAATGAAGAAGAGGATAAGTAAATGTGCTAATATAGGCTAATAAGCTTATATTTAGTTATTTCCTACAATAACTACCCATAAAGACTATAAATAGGACCCAAGGGTAAGGCATTTACACAAAACTAACCATGCCATAAGTTTGCATAAGGCAACTTGTGTTCTTCTTCTCCCTTCCATTAAAATCCTCTTCTAAATAGAGATTTAGGCGGTGAAACGCTGCTTCGATCCTCCGTGACGAAGTACTGACCGTTGTGGCGAATCCGAGTGCAAAGTTCAGAGATTACGGTGCCGCATACACAAGCGTAAGTCTCTACTTTATTATTCGATCCTAACGTCCTTGTTTTGACAGGATCCTACAGGGGCTGCCATCCTCGCACCCCTGCTACGGCGGGGGCTATGCCGTATAAACCCCCCTGCGACGGTAGGGGGGGCATGTGCCATACCATCCCCCCCCCCGCTATGGTGGGGGGGATGCTACTTAAAATCCCCACCCCCCTTGGTGAGGGGGGGACGCAGTCCCATCACCCTGTAGGATCCTGCCAAAACAGAGTTAGGATCGATAATTAAAGTTGAGACTTACGCTTGCGTATGCGGAACGGTAGTCTCGGAACTTTGCCTTCGGATTCGCCACGACGGATCGAGTCTACTCACGAACGGAGTAAGGCTACTAATCCACAATCTAAATCTCTATTTTAGATTAAGAACTTGTATAGAGGAAGAGAAAGGATTTCTGCAGAGCTTCGCTAGAATGAAGTTGCATGCATGAATGCCATGCAAAAAGGTGTAAGAAATGGCTTACCCTTGGGTCTTATTTATAGCCCCCAAGGTAGTTATTTTAGGGTAAGTTGTTCCTTTGGAACAACTTAATTAAGGTGTACCATGATACATGGCACATTATAAGCTTAAGTTGTACCATATGCATGGTACAACATAAGCTTAAGATATTCCCCCTTTATTAGCCATATGTCGCATGCACTTATGCATATATAAAGCGACTTTCCTACTCATCCAGAGATCCTCTCCGCAAGGGAACATATTCCCTTTGCACACGACTTCGTGTACGCGACGTTCGAGGTCCGTATTCCCTCGTACATCCCCCACAAGGGTGTACAAACGTCTTCCATATCCAACATCTCCCACTCACACTTGAGGGGATTGTAAGAGAACGTCTTTCCCTTAGTTCTTTCATCTATCATACCGAGAAATAGACCGTGCGACCGTCATGCGCGTAGAGTCTGTTGTTGTGCACTTGTTAGAGATACACAACGACCTCGAAGGTGCAAAGTTGAGTAGTTCAACGCATGCTTTACCCTAGATTATTTCTTCACATTTCTTATACTTTATATTCAACAATTGAATCCCATCTGGATTACAATTGGCTGGCCAGCTTTGAATCATTAAAGTCCAAATGCGAATATGAAATCAATCTTCCTCTTCTTGCGAACCTTCTGATCTTGACTTGATTCGCTTTTCTAACGTGCCCCGCCGAGCCGAATTATCATAGCCCATTAGTAACACGCTAAGATAGCGATCATCTCGTCAAATCTAAAGGAACCAATTGGAGTCCTTGATGGTAAGAGTTAAGACCCGTATGGCCTTTGAGTCTCACATAATAGCAAACACTATTGCTACTAACTCAGTGGTCGAAATGCATACGTGGTATGAACACGTACTACAACATCACTCCTTTCCCAGGGAGAGTATGTCTTAATGATGTTGTACGGATGAAAGATCAGACACCACAGTGCCTATCTTTTTGAGTCCCCTTACTACTCGTGAAATATTCACGGACTCTCATCCTGCATAAGACAGATAGGATTTAAAAATCCTATGAGATCTCTTTCAAATATCCTTGTGATACAGATCTCAGATCTTTTGTAAGAATCCATATGATGCAGATCTTTCATTCGACTATCTTGTTTAAGTCATGACTCTAAATCATTTGTCTAATGATTTTGACTTTAAACTAGTCTCATCTCTATCTTATCCATCTGATAAGATAAGGCGGTTGCTCATGTGAGAGAGCCAACCTTAATCTGTCCGACATACACACAATAAAATAGCTGAGACTTAAACACAAATGTATATATAAAATCATTTGTAAGAAACTTGTATGCAAATTAAATTTTGATCTTCTATAGACATTGGAAATATTACATGATACAGCTCAGCACCTACGCATTCCCATAGATGATAAGTGTTTGAAAAACACATCTCTGGGGATCGCCTTAGTAAGGGGATCCGCTATCATCTCATGCGTGGATATGTATCCTATGTCTACTTCCTTCCGTTTGTCATAGTCCTTCGCAAACTTGAATCGAATGTCAATGTGTTTGGTCTTACAATGAAATTTAGGATCTTTGACATAGGCAATCGAAGCTTGACTATCACTGTATATAGGAACAGTGCTCGAGTCAGTGGCATTCGTCAGCCTGTCTAAGAATTTCCTAAGCCAAACAGCTTCTTGGACCGCCATGCTGAATGCTACGAATTCGGCTTCCATGGTTGATAGGGCGATGCAGGTTTGCTTCTTGCTGCTCCAGGATATTGCACCATTCCCGAGCAAGTAAACAAAGCCTAAGGTAGATCTTCGCTCGTCGAGATCACCCGCCCAATCAGCATTGGTATAGCCTTCGAGTCTCAAGGTATTGCCTTGATAGCATAACGCATAGTCCGCAGTCCCTTTAAGGTATCTTAATATCCTCTTCACCGCTTTCCAGTGTGCCTGTCCTGGGTTGGATTGGTAACGGCTTACCATACCAACATCATAGCAAATGTCCGGTCTGGTACACATCATGGCGTACATCAGACTCCCGACAGCACTGGAGTATGGAACTTTTTCCATAGCTTTCTTTTCTTTTGGATCTTTGGGACACATTTCCAAACATAGACCCTCGCCTTTGCTTATTGGAGTATCAATTGGCTTGCAGTCCTGCATATTAAACCGTTCTAAAACTTTCTTTATATATGTTTCTTGAGAGAGAGAAAGAAGTTTCTTGGAACGATTCCTTGAGATCTTAACCCCAAGGATATATGCAGCTTCACCCATGTCTTTCATCGCAAAGACGGATGAAAGCCAAGCGTTGATATCCATGATAAGATGCTTATCATTTCCGGCTATAAGTATGTCATCTACATAAAGAGACATAATTACATACTTGTTTTTAATCCTCTTAATATATACGCAGTTGTCTTCGTCGAGCATGGAGAAACCATACGACAAAACGACTTCTTGAAAGCGCATATACCACTGCCTTGAGGATTGTTTAAGACCATATATGGATTTACGAAGTTTACAAACCTTATGTTTGTTTTCTTCTTGTACAAACCCGTTTGGTTGTTCCATGTAGATCTCCTCATCTAGTTCTCCGTTAAGAAAAGCAGTCTTTACATCCATCTGATGTAACTCGAGGTCCAAACAAGCCACCATTGCCAGAATTAAGCGAATGGAGGTAAAACGCACGACAGGAGAGAAAGTCTCTTCGTAGTCTATTCCTTCTTGTTGCGTGAAACCTTTCGCAACAAGGCGAGCTTTATATTTCTCGATGGAGCCATCAGCCTTATGCTTGATTTTGAGAACCCACTTGTTCCCAATGGCTCTACGTCCCTTAGGTAAATCAACCAAGTCCCAGACTTGGTTTGTTTTCATGGATTGAAGTTCTTCTTCCATTGCCGCTATCCATTTATCTTTAGCAGGGTATGTGACGGCCTGTTTGAAATTTGCAGGTTCGTCATCATCTTGTAGTAATGTCATGAATGTTTGAGGAAATTCATCCTCAAATCTCAGAGGTGTTAGCCTCGTTCGATTACTACGTCTTGCTTGAGTTTGATCACTCCCACTTGGAATGACATTACTCCCACTTGGAATAATATCACTCCCACTCGAAATAGGATTGGTATCGTTCGTATCATCCATTGGTGAAGTTTGAAACGTATTTTCTTCTTCACCAAGAATTCTCCCACTCGAACGTTCCGATCCTTCTTGATCCCAAGTCTCAAACAAGGATAAGTCTTGACTTATCTCACCCTGTCTTGGAAACTCGTTTTCCAAGAAGACAACATCCCTCGATTCGAATTCTATTAGACCCCCATTGTCCTCTTGACCGACGAAAACATATCCTTTGGAGTTTTCAGCGTATCGGATGAAGATACACTTCCTCCCACGTGGCCCAAGTTTGCCATATTTGTGAGAGGATAAATGTGCGTAAGATGCACAACCCCAAGGTTTTAGAATCCTTAAGTCTGGAGTTCTATTGTTCCACAACTCATAAGGAGTAGAACTTACCGACTTCGAAGGTACACGGTTTAAGATGAACACTGCCGTCAATAATGCATCACCCCAAAAGGTGATAGGCAAATTTGCCTGAGACATCATTGATCGGACCATTTCCATCAATATCCTATTTCTTCTTTCCGCAACACCGTTTTGTTGCGGAGTATAAGGCATAGTTATTTGATGAACTATGCATTTTTCATCACAGAGTTCCTTAAAACTCTTTGATTGATATTCTCCACCCCGATCGGTTCGCAAGACCTTTATCTTGCGATCTAGTTGATTTTCCACTAAACTCATATAGTTTTTGAAGCAAGTTAAAGCTTCATGTTTGTGGGAAATCAAATAGATGTGACCGAAACGAGTGAAATCATCAATGAAGGTGATGAAATAGGACTTCCCGCGTCTTGTCTTAACATTCATTGGAACGCAAATGTCCGAATGGATAAGCTGTAATGGAACTTCGGCCCTTGTGCCAGTTCCAAACGGCTTGCGACAAGTTTTCCCTACAAGACAATGTTCGCAAGTTGACATTTCAACTTTTGAAACATTAGATAGCAAGCCACTTTTGGCAAGTCTATCCATTCTAGTTGGTCCAATATGACCAAGTCTTGCATGCCAACAAATGATCTCAGATTCAGAGTTAGAAGCATTTGTCAAATGAAAACTTTCATTAATGGAAGAAGAATCATCATACATTGTGTTTAAAACAATTAATCCATTACAAACATTACCAGAACCAATCAAAGAATTATTACAAACAAGGTCAACATATTGTTTATAGAACCTCCACTCATAATCTAAAGACATTAACATGACCACGAATACGATATTTCTTCTAATATCTGGAGCAAAGAGGACGGCGTGCAATAATAAAGTCCGGCCGTTGTCGAGAACTAGCTTGCATGTTCCGACGCCTTTGACTTCAACACGTGTGTTGTTGCCGACGTATATCCACTTTGTTCCTTGAGTTATCTTTCGATACTCTACGAAGAACCTTCTGTCCTTCGCTACGTGGTCTGTGGCCCCTGAATCAATCAACCAAAAATAGTTAGATTCAGCAAGAAACATGGAACTAGAAACACATATGTAACTAGCCCTACAAGTTACCTTATCACTTCCATCCGTACATGTACGGGCGAAGTGACCGTACTTGTTGCACTTAAAGCACTTGATCTTCTTCAAGTTTTTCTTCTTTGAGTGCATATTCTTTTGCCACTTTTTGTTCTTAGTCTTCTTTGAGGTTTCCGGTTCTTGCTTTCGTTCGTTCACAAACCATAAGCGTTTATTCTTCCGCTTATTTCCTCCATGTGAGGAACTAGCGGCCACATGCACTTCTGCACTTGGTTTTGCGGCTTGAATATGCTCTTCCTCGAGTTCGAGGTGTTTCGATACATCGCTTAAAGTTTTAATGCACTCATTATGAGTGAGATGCATTTTCATGTTATCCCAGCTATCTGGGAGTGAACGAATGACTGCTTGGATCTGCTGTTCGTCAGACAGCGTAACACCCGCATCCTTTAATTCAGATATAAGATTCGCCATGTGGCGGAGATGCTTTTTCATAGAATGATCTTGCCGCATCTTGTACGAATCAAATTGAATATTTAAGGAGCGGAGTTTGGTAACCGAAGTTCCACAAAACTTTATCTCTAGCTCAGACCATATGTCTTTGGCTAGGTCGAATTCCCGAAATAGACGCATTATGTCATTGTCCATGGCGGACAGTAACGTAATACGTGCTATTTTGTTCTTTCGAGTCCAAGTATCATAAGCTTCCCGGTCCCTCTTGTGTTGGGCCGTATTGCCCAACTCAGGTTCTTCCATTATGTTTTGGAGTGTTTCGAGCACATCTTGCTCCTCCAAAACATATTGGATTTTTATTGACCAAAGTTTATAATTGTCGTCGTTGAGCTTTTCACCTTTGTTAAGCTCTGCGACAATGTTCTTAGAAGCGGTAGACATATTCGATTCAAAAAACTGCAAAGAGAATGAAAAACACGATCAAAATTCTATGCATAAAGTTTCGATTCTTTAAACACTTGATAAGTTCCTTGGATGCGTTGAAATGTTACTCTAGAATCGAGAAGTTCACTATGTTCCCAACTACCATCTAGAAGTTACTTTCAAAGTATCCCTCTTACTTATCTCAAGTAAAAAGAAATCAGAAATAATACCCGTATGGTATTAGCAGCGGAAAAATACTTTGAAAAACATATCTTTCAAAATGGAATAGGTGAGAATTTGCGCAAAGAATTTTAGCGCAACAATTGCCAAGCCACGAGACCTGTTCTACACACCCATGGGTTAGATAACCATGGCCGGATCGTGGTAGGACTTGGAATTCTAAATTGCGCTATCCCGATTAAGGACGGGACATAACCTATTTGAAAAACATCTTTTTCAAAAAAAATTTGAAAGCACGTTGGCTAATCTCCGTAGAGTAGAGCACAACGTCACAAGTACATTGGCTAATCTCCGTAGAGTAAAGCACAATGACATGGCTAATCTCGCATGAAGTAGAGTACTATGGCTAATCTTCAAAGAGTAGAGCCCAATGAAAAACTTCATTAAAACGTTAGTCCCGTATGAACTAGTCGACACTGTGGTTAGCCCCGTATGGGCTAATCGGCACATTCGAGTTTGGCCAAGGCCTTTTGTCACCCCGTATGGATCAGTTGGCAAGTTTGCAGTCGACCCAGACCTTCTGCCAGATTGGTCGACCAAAAACACCAAATTGGTCGACCAATTTTTGGTCTGCAATTTCTTCCTGGCCAGGGCCTCTGCCCTGGCCGGGGCTTGGCCAAGGGCCGGCCAGGGCCTCTGCCCTGGCCGGCCAGGGGCCATGGCCCCTCGGCCAGGGCCTCTGCCCTGGCCGAGGCCGGCCAGGGCCGGCCATGCCCTGGTCGAGGCCAGGGCATTGGCCCTGGCCTCTGCCAGGGCCGGCCATGCCCTGGCAGTGGCCAGGGCGCCGGCCCTGGCCACTGCCGGCCTGGCCATGGCCGGCCATGGCTTGGCCATGGCCGGTCATGGCCAAGGCCATTTTGGGCAGTGGCCGGCCATGGCCCCTTTGGCCATGGCCGGCCACCCCCTTGAATGGGGTTACCGCACACATTCCTCCCCCTTGATGGGGTGGTCGCCGGTGGTTATTGGCCGTAGCCAACCCCCTCCGCAAGTGGAGGGGGGGTGCATGGCCTTCATAGCCCATTTGGCCATGGTGCACATGCACCAAATTTTATCTTACCCGATGGAAATAACTACCATCATCTTCCTCGATGAAGCACCCGTTCGTCGATGAAGCACCCGTTCGTCGAGAAATTAGTTATTTCCTAATGGCCGTGTGCCAAAAATGAATAACGTACTACGTGAACGGTCGGTTCTTCCCGTCACGGAGAGTTCCTACCATATCCGTAATGATAGGAGACCCTAACGTGAAAAGAACAACCGCTGCGTTCTCTCCGTCACGAAGCGTTCCTACCATATCCGTAATGGTAGGAGACCCATTCGTGAAAAAGACAACGACTCGTTCATAGTTTCGACGGGGCGGTGGTTTGACCGGGGCGAACCCATATGGCTCTGATACCAATGTAGGATCCTGCCAAAACAGAGTTAGGATCGATAATTAAAGTTGAGACTTACGCTTACGTATGCGGAACGGTAGTCTCAGAACTTTGCCTTCGGATTCGCCACGACGGATCGAGTCTACTCACGAACGGAGTAAGGCTACTAATCCACAATCTAAATCTCTATTTTAGATTAAGAACTTGGATAGAGGAAGAGAAAGGATTTCTGCAGAGCTTCGCTAGAATGAAGTTGCATGCATGAATGCCATGCAAAAAGGTGTAAGAAATGGCTTACCCTTGGGTCTTATTTATAGCCCCCAAGGTAGTTATTTTAGGGTAAGTTGTTCCTTTGGAACAACTTAATTAAGGTGTACCATGATACATGGCACATTATAAGCTTAAGTTGTACCATATGCATGGTACAACATAAGCTTAAGATATTCCCCCTTTATTAGCCATATGTCGCATGCACTTATGCATATATAAAGCGACTTTCCTACTCATCCAGAGATCCTCTCCGCAAGGGAACAGATTCCCTTTGCACACGACTTCGTGTACGCGACGTTCGAGGTCCGTATTCCCTCGTACATCCCCCACAAGGGTGTACAAACGTCTTCCATATCCAACACACCCCCCCACCCCCCCCCCTACGACAAGGGGGGAACCGCTGTTAATCCCCCCTGCCTCGCTGCAGGGGGGGCATCGCCCCGCCTTTTCCCCTCCCCCCCGCCTCGCTGCAGAGGGGGGCCGCCCTTTATCGGTGGATTTTCGATGTCGTCGGTAATCAAGGGGGCGGCGGCGACATGCCCTAGCCGCCGCCCCCTAATCCCTAATCCCTGAGGGCCTGAAGCCCACGGGAAAGAAAAAAATTTAGCGTTGCGGGCCTAAAGCCCGCAGCCAAGCTATGGGCCTCAGGCCCGTAGGCTTTGTTTCCTTCGGTAAAAAAATTAAATAAGACTGCGGGCCTAAAGCCCGCAACCAAACTGCGGGCTTCAAGCATGCAGTCTGTATTTCCTTGAAAAAAACAAAATGCAAAAATAGGGGTTTGTGGGGGCTAAAAATAGATTAAAAGGCGTTTTGGGGCCTAAAATTTTTTGAAAAATCATGATATACTATGGGGCATTAAGGGGACCTTTGGGGACATTTGGGGATACATTGGGGAAAATTTAAAAGGAAAATTTCTTCCTTTCATGAAGAACATGTCTTATTTTTGGGCTCTTTTTCAAACTTTTTTTGAATAAACCCAACAAGCACAACCCTTGAATTATATGATACCTTTGTAAGATCATAATTATATGCTATGTCTCATTTTTAGTGGCTTATTCTGTGGATAAACTATTTTTGGTTGTGTAATATTAAACTTAATAATTAGGAAGATCCTGCGACCGCTCTGCCGTTAGTCACCTAACCTAACGGTGTATGACGTTGTCCAGTGGTCCAATAATTATTAAGTAATTAAATTGTTTATCCTTCTGTGAATATAAATGCCTGTGATGCCTGTGATGAAAATGTCTGCTGAAAATGTTTGATGGGCACAAATTTTTGCATGAATGGCTAAATTGCGGTTTTGGATCGGCTGTTTAAGTCCCACATTTTATTTCCTGCACTTTCTTTTACTTTTTGAGATAAATTGTAGTGAGGAATTTATGTAATGTCCAAGACCGAAGACTACTTTCCATGGAGACGGAGGCCACACTTGAAACTGAAGATCTTAAATGGGACCCACGGGGTTTCCAAAGTTGTAATTTCTTTTTAAAGCTTTCATTTATGTAATATAGATTGTAATGGGACTTTGGACTTTTTATTTATGTGGGACTGGCCGATCCACGCAATTAGCTCTTCATATAAAAATTGCATCCGCATGAAAACGTTTATTGTTTAAATTATTAATTCATGCAAATTTGTGCTCTGGTAGATAAAATGGATAAAATTGCACGTGCCGATTTCGAAGTGCTGGATGCATCAGGGAGAAACTATCTGAGCTGTCAGCTCGATGTGAAGTTCCATCTGTGGGCTAAGTCCCTCATTTTTGCTGTGACTAAGAATGAAAATGTAAGCGATATAGAAAAGAAGCAAGACATTATCTGTATTCGTCGCCATGTGGACAAGACCCTAAAGGATGAATTCCTTACGGTCGAAGATCCATTTGAGCTGTAGACTGCCCTTAAGGATAGGTATAAACATCAGAAAGATGTTATACTACCAAGGGCACGATATGAGTGGGAGAACCTGAGACTGCAGGACTTTAAGTCTATAGCTGAGTACAACTCAGCTCTTTTTAGCATCACCTCATGCCTAAAGTTGTGCGGTGAAAAAGTCTCAGAAGATCACATGCTGGAAAAGACGTACACGTCTTTCCATGAGAAAGATGTGATACTAATGCAGCAATACCGTGAATGAAATTTCACCAAGTATTCTGAGCTGATGTCTTGTTTACTCATGGCTGAACAAAACAGAGAGCTTCTCCTTGCCACTAACAACATGCGCCCCCTCGCACTGTCCCCTCCCAGAAGCTCACAATGCATCTTCTTCTAGAAAGAAAAGAGACAACAAAAGAAAAGAAAGACCATAGAAAGGGGGATAGAACAAAAGGGCTAGGGGCCAAGTCCAGTATGGAAGAAATGAAGGGAAACGTAAGTTCACCTGGCGCAGAAATGACAACAAGAAGAATGATGCACCCCCACCCAAGAGGTATTGGGAAGACCAGTGCCATAGCTGTGGCATGAAAGGTCACTGGTCCAGTGTGTGCCGAACTCCGTAGCATCTCCAGGAGCTGTATAAAGAAAACAAGAAAAAGAAAGATGAAACAAACCTGGTGACATCTAATGCTCCAGTCAAGTTTACAGCTGACGACTTCGAAACTGATGACCTGTTGGATTAACCTTTTATTTTTATCTTAGCAAATTGTTTAAGAACATTTAATGTTATGAGAGCTTTTGAATTATGTAATTTGAGTTTGAATGAAAAAAGTTTATGTTCCTGAAATGCAAATCTTTTATTCATCTTTATAGATGGATCGCTCTCATGACTGCTTGGTAGACAATGCTTCAACACATACGATCCTTCAGTATAAGTGCTATTTTCATAGCATTATACCATACCAAAGCCCTGTAAATACAATTTCAGGGCCATCGAATATAATTGAAGGTTTTGGGAATGCAACCTTGTTGCTCCCTAATGGTACGGAAATTAAAATAAAAGATGTACTATTCTCTCCGAACTCCAACCAAAACTTACTAAGTTTCAAGGATATCCGTTTAAATGAATTTCATTTGGAAATAGAAAATTTAAATAAAAAAGAATTACTGTATGTAACGTCTCAAGAAAAAGAGTAAAATCCACACTTGAACGTTTTGAGAGCCTTTCATCAGGCCTCTATCATACAAAGATTCGAAAAGAGGAAGCTAACTTGACGGAGCACCTGAAGTGCCCAACATCAGCCAAGTTTTTACTTTGGCATGATAGACTTGGCCACCATGGCTTTGTGATGATGCACCACATCTTATCACAAACCCATGGGCACAACCTGAAGAACCAGAAGATTCTTCAGAAGGGAGAATTCCCTTGCATCCCCTGCTCCAAGGGGAAATTAATAACAAGGCCATCACCCTAAAAGTGGATATCGAGTCTCCAAGCTTCCTTGAAAGAATACATGGAGACATATGTGAACCTATCCACCCCCTGTGGGCCATTTCGGTACATTATGGTATTGATTGATGCTACATTATGGTATTGATTGATGCATCTTCAAAATATTCGTATGTGTGTCTACTATCAACCCGTAACTTAGCTTTTCCAAAGCTACTGGCACAAATTATAAAGTTGCCGGTGCATTATCCAGACAACCAAATAAAGAAAATACGTCTGAAAATGCTAGGGAATTTACCTCCCAATCATTTCAAGAGTACTGCCAGGCAACGTGAATAGAAATTGAACATCCAGTGCCGCATTTTCATACCCAGAATGAGTTAGCAGAGTCATTGATAAAAAGACTCCAATGGATTGCATGTCCATTGTTAATGAAATCCCAGTTGCCGGTGGAGGCTTGGGGACATGCAATTCTGCATGCTGCATCGTTAATAAAAATAAGACCCTCTGGAGGTCAGAGTCTCTCTCCAATGCAACTTGCATATGGAGGGCCACCGAACATTTCTCATTTGAGAATCTTCGGTTGCACAGTTTACATCCCCATTGCACCACCATAGAGGAAAAAAATAGGTCATCAACGTCGCCTAGGTATCTATGTAGGGTTTGACTCACCCTCAATTATAAGATACCTAGAACCCCAAACGGGGGACGCATTTAAGGCACGTCTTAAAGACTGTGAATTTGATGAGACAATTTTCCCCAAAATGGGCCCAGACACTGAGAAATCTGGTGCGAAGAACATCATAACGTGGGATACAAAAAGTTTGACCCACTATGATATGGTAACAAAACAATGTGAAGATGAGATCCTGAAGATCCTCCACCTTCAGGACACTGTCCACCGATTACCGGACTCATTTACTGACAACCAGAAGATTGTTAAATCACACATCCCTGCTGCAAACAATCCAGCTAGAATTGACATCCTCGGGAACGGATGAAATCCCCCAGCAGCAGAAGTGGTTGTACCTCAACAGAAAAGAGGCAGACCACCAGGCTCCAAGGATAAAAATCCAAGAAAAAGAAAAATATCTGGAGACCTTGGGACGATACCCCCACAGAGAAATGAGCTCATGTTCATACCCTCACCCCTCCCGGAATCCACTGCAGAGGAACTACCGGGAGAAACTGAAATATCATTAAATTATGTACGTACAGGGGAGCTATTAGATAGAAAGACTACAGTCGTCGATGATGACTTTGCATTTCATATTGCTATTCACGTCGTCGGAAGCGACGATGATAATGATCCACATTCCGTTGGTGAATGCAAAAGTATAAATGATTGGCCAAAGTGGAATCAGGCAATTGAAGCTGAGCTGGACTCGCTTAAGAAACACAAAGTCTTAGGGCAAATAGTCCAGACACCTACTGGTGTTAAACCTGTGGGATACAAGTGGGTATTCGTGAGAAAAAGAAATGAAAATAATGAGATCAAATTTTACAAAGCACGGCTTGTAGCGCAAGGATTTTCCCAAAGACGAGGGATTGACTATGAGGAAACATACTCCCTGGTAATGGATGCAATCACTTTCCGATTCCTGATAAGCTTAATAGAAAAGGAAGCTTTAGATATGCAGCTAATGGATGTTGTGACTGCATATCTATACGGTAATCTCGACAAGGATATACACATGAAACTTACTGATGGCTTTTCAATGCCTGCTAAATTAAAAGATAGACCTCAGGACATCTACTCTGTTAAGCTTCAAAGATCATTGTATGGTCTTAAACAATCGGGAAGGATGTAGTATAACAGACTAAGTGAATTTCTTGTACATCAAGGATTCAATAATAATGAAGTCTTCCCTTGCATCTTTATAAGAGAAAAGGGAAAAGGATTCGTCATAATAGCAGTCTAGTAGACGATTTGAATCTCATTGGATCTCCTGAAGAGATCGCTGAGATATCTGTAAGCCTGACAAAAGAATTCGAAATGAAAGACCTAGGCAAAATGAAATTTTGCCTTGGCTTACAGATTGAACATTTAAAAGACGGAATCCTATTACACCAAACCACATATACGAAGAAAATGTTGCAAAGATTTCATATGGACCAATGTCATCCACTTAGTACACCTATGGTGGTACCATCTCTGGATGCACATAAAGACCCCTTCCGACTGCTGGAAGAGGGGAGGATATACTTGGTTCAGAAGTCCCTTATCTGAGTGCTATTGGAGCACTTCTATATCTGGCCAACTGCACGCGTCCCGATATAGCGTTCGCAGTAAATTTACTAGCCAGATACAGTGCAGCGCCTACGCAGCGCCACTTGACTGGGGTAAAGCACCTTCTGTGCTACCTCCATGTGTCTACAGATTTGGGACTCTTTTACTAAAATGGATTATCCTCCGCACTTCTTGGTTATGCTGATGCAGGTTACAGGTCTGATCCTGAAAATGCAAAGTCACAGACAGGGTACGTGTTTCCCCATGGTGGGACAGCCATTTCCTGAAGATCCGTTAAGCAAACCATGACGACGACCTCATCTCAGATATCATCGCCATCCATGAAGCAAGCAGAGAATGTTTCTGGCTACGGTCAGTTATAAATCACATCCTGGTGACGACTGGATTGAAGTCTAGGGACCTTGAACCTACTACAATGTTCAAGGATAACACTGCTTGCATAGCTCAGCTACAAGGTGGCTGCATCAAAGGAGACAGAACGAAGCATATTCTCCCAAATTCTTCTGGACGCACGAGCTACAGAGAGATGGTGTGTTCGACATCAGACAAGTACAATCATATGACAACCTGGCAGACTTGTTCACTAAAGCCCTTCCTACTGCTACCTTGAGGAAGTTTTTACAGAAAATTGGTATGAGGTACCTACGAGATCTGAAAGAATGAGTGCGTGTATAGATCAGGGGGAGTTAGAGAGTGTTTGCACTCTTTTTCCTTAACTATGGTTTTTCCCACATGGGTTTCCATAGCTAAAGGTTTTAACGAGGTAACCCTCACCAACTCAGGATCCTGAAGTATCAACCTCATGTGAGACTCCTACTACACTCAGAATCCTGAAGTATTTATGAGCAGAGTCCGCACCTATGACTGGATAAGGGAGAGTGTTGTGAAGGGATAATACCGAGTTGGTTAGTGATTCGATATATAAATTGCATATTCCCTCCCCCCTCCCCCAATTTCTGGGTATTTTATGTGTATATCTTGTTTATATTGGATTTGATACGTGCATTTTTTATGATATTGTGTAATATTAAAGCCTATTCTCTTTTTATACATAAAATACAATTTCTATGGACTAATTTTAGCTTCTATTATTTTTCAGGTACTCCTAGGATTTTTCTGGATTTTTTGGAATTTGTCCAGGATTTTTTGGAGCTTGGAGACATTTTTTTGGGAATTTATCAAGCAAGGGAAGCTAATCTGAGAATTTTCCAAAAAAAAAAAGAGAAAATGGGTCCATCATCCCACGGCCCGCTCATTGAGCGGGCCGCTACATATAAAAAAAGCCAACGCATGCTTAGCGGGCAGGCCCGCCAGGCCGGCATGCTGCCTGTGCAAAGGCAGGCGGGGCCACGCGCTTTATGTGTGCCCCGCGTTTGATTTACGGGCGGTCAGTGCCTGCGGGTCGGGCGCTGGGGCGCCCGACCCGCAATGTATAAGAAGGGGTTTTTTGCTGTTTTTGAGCGGGTTTCGGGCATGATTTCGACCCAATTTCAGACCCGAAATGGCTGGGTTGCATTTTTATAGTTTTTGGGGGCTGTTTTCAGCCCCTTTCTTCTTCCTCTTTTAATTTTTAGGGTATGGAGGCCATGGGGGAGATAGGGAAGCTTGGAGGAGGTGCTCAAGTGAGAGGGAAGCCTCATTGTTTGAGAGATTGGTGATCTTTTTCCTCTCTTTTTGTGTATTTTGTAATTCTCTTGTGTATTGAACTTGAGATTATTTTGTATGAAATTATCATCTTGTTTTGTATGATTGAGTAGTGTTAAATGCTTGGGTTATGATTCATGAATGTTGGATGTTAATTTAAGTTTACTTAACTCTTGCCTACTTTCATGTTAATGTTGGATGAATTGTTAGGGCACAATTTTATTGGTTAAGACCCAAGTGGGCACACTTTGAGAAAAGTCCATGATCCTATTTTGATTAGTGCCATGATGATGTATCCATCCTTTTAGTAAATTATTGTGTTCATGAATGCTAAATTTACCGATTGAGCTTGCCATAGCCGGAGGCCCAATTGAGTTATATGTGGGTTATTTGAGCTTGATTAACACCAACATTAGTGAATCTACAACCCATGCTCCTCTCCTATGTATCCTAACTCCCTATTTGGTTCTCTAATCCTATCGACTTAGGATAGGATTGTAGATTCACCACACTTTTTTCCACTACCATTCACTTAGCGAGGTGGTTGTATCACACTTTATCTTTTTTTCCCGATCAAACTTGCGAGTGTAGAACGAATTTTCCATGTGATTCGACCCGGTACTCACCGATTATAAATTTTATATTGCATTGATGCTCCTACACTTGGGAATGGAAGGCGCAATTCCTTTGCGTGTTTTTCGGTTCAATCAATTGGCACCGTTGCCGGGGACAACGGTTTCTACTATTTGCATTTTTTTGATTGATTTTGAAAGTTTTAGTGCGATACTTATATCTCTTAGTGTTGAGTCTTTCCATTTTATTTATTTTCCACTTATTGAGTCTTTCGGTTGTTTAT